>CM046069.1:1829686-1875696 GCA_025215515.1 Schistosoma japonicum
CACTGTCACGGTCGACGATCATCCATTGCCACCGGTGATGACTGTGTCACTCTCGACAAGTATGAAATCCACTAATCACGACTTTCATTAGAGTTTAATGAACATTTTGAAAATAAAGTCACTATGATGATTGTTATAATCAAATTAAGGTGGTTTGTGCAGATTGATATTAAGTTTTACTCGATTGAATTCATCAGAGATTGATGTTGGTAGGGTCGTACTATGTCATAATCTATTAGAAGATTGAATATTATGAATCAGTACAAGTTCAATAGTTTGATGTTCGACGTTCAGGCACCTGAAACTTCTGGGGTGGAGTTTAGTTTGCTTATTACAAATAAGTTTAATACTAAGACAAAACAGCTGTGGGGTGCTCCCTGGTTATCAACGGTATCCTTCCGACATCAATCTTTGACTAATTTATTCAACTAGAATTATTGTCAATTTGATATCATGAATTGGTCTGAATTAGATAATCAAAGATCACTAGAAAGCATGGGACAGCTGTTTCATCATAGTATTTAACTCATTAGCAGATCTTATTAATTACCCCGTCGTGGACTAAACACAGAACTCTATGGGTTTGGAGTGAATGCCTAACCATTAAACAACTCAGTTGGAACTTTATGGTTGCTATTTCTATTTTTGTCATTATGTAATACATTCGATCTACCTCATTCATTCCAGTCGGGGGATAACTACTTCTTACTTGATACGGTTAAACTCTGCTAATCACATGTCACTAGTATTCCAGAAAATTACCTCCAACTGTTAGTCACTAGTGAACTGATCGTATCATTAAGTTGCATAAATTATGATACTTATTATATACTGGTTGACTACTGGTATTTTATCTCAGTAATATATATCCACACTAATTTCTTTTACCTATTGATTTAATGTGTTACTCGTTTACTGAATATGTTTACTGTGAAGATTGCGTTATTTAGCGAATATGATACAGTGTTTCCGTATAACAATAAATGATTTAGCATCCGAATATTAATTTACTTATGATTCTTCGGATTTATAAAGTGAATATCTTGAAAGGTACTATCTACATCAATGATAAAATGAGTAGATGAAAAATTTCCTCGTATAAACATATTAACGGTTTCTCTGTGTGCATAGCGACGGTATCGACGATGCATGAATGTCAAAAGTATAAAACATTCTGAAGGTTTTTATTCATTATATACATGAATTTGAACGATACAACTTCTTTTAAGTTGGTAATTGATGATGACTAATTATTCATTTATTATATTGTTTTAATAATAATATTATTAATTGCTTTATTTAATAGAATATTTAGTACGATACATATTAAAAGTGAAGACTGGTGTTCGACAAGGCTGCCTACTGTCACCCTTCCTCTTTTTGCTGGTGGTTGACTGAATGATGATGACTGCAACATCTCAAGGCCATCTTAGAATACAGTGAACAACATCGATGCAACTAGGGGGCTTGGACTTTACAGATGATCTAGCTTTTGTATCTCATACATAGAAGCAAATGCAAGTGAAAACGGACAAGGTAACAGCAGACTTAGCAGCAGTAGGCCTCAACGTACGCAACGAGAAAAGCTAGATATTTTGGTACAAAATAACACACATTAATCCGATTCCACATAACGAGGAAATTTCGGACCAGTTCTGTTGCGGTAAACTTAAGGATTAACTGATTTTGTGAATTATTCTTGTCATGCTCTTTTAAAATTGACTTATATTTTGTGTTCATTATATGTCTGGTTTGTGTATCTTCACTTCCGCCATTTTTTGGCTCGCACCTTTGTTATGGGCTGTTTACCATTTGTTTTCAGACTGAGTGCCCACAATATTGAAGGTCTGTTATGATACGTTTATAATTTATTACTAAGAACAATATTGCTCGACAGGTCAACAAATACATTATTTGGAATTCTATTCTTTTGATTTGGCTCAATTGCTTCCTATTTGAAAGCCTGTATAGTTGAATCTTCAGCGCCCGGCGTCTGGACGTTTGGTTACCGTTACAAGTACACTCTTAATAGTATTAGTAAACATAGAAACACTAGTAGCACTTTTCCTCGCTGTTTCGACTTTTAAAACATAATTTTAGATCATTTTAACAGTAGCTGACCATATAAAGCTTGCAAAGTAACAACCAGTTTCTGTATGTGTATGCAAAGTTATACGGACATATCTTATTTTTAGAGCACTGAGATACTCCAAACGCTAATCAATAAAGGCCTACGAATTCCACCAAAGATAAACAAAAACAAAGTTATACCTAACGCTCCTAGGATCACATTATCTAATACAGACAAACATTCACCTACAGTCAACCAAATATAAGGTACAGCCACTCAAAGCTAGAACTCATAAAATGTGTCTACAAATCCAAATACAACATCGATGCCAAGGAGTTATGCTAAGCAGATAAACTTTCGTATAACACACACATTACCAGAAATAAGTATGTATTGCAACTCAACATCTTTCACAGCTCAATATTGACAAAGGCATTTGAAACAAGCCTAAATGCAATGTACATAGTAGGGTAGGACACACTTAGTTAGGTGCTCTGACTAAGCCTCCTTTTTTATCAGTGACAAACTAGCGGAAAACTAGAAATATTTTAACGCACTATGAAGCCCTTATTAGATACTATAATACCAACAAAATCGGCCTACAAAACAAAATTTTAGTACGTCAACACTAAAACTAAAGCAAAGCTACACAAACTATGGAGGAGGTACATCACCCTTAATAATTTTACTGTTCTGAATTAAATACGCCTAAAAGATAGAAAAAAAGTATAGCACTAACTAGCACTTCAAAATGTTTAAGCTGTCTTTTAAAAAACGATGAACTGTCGAAACTGAGGATTTTAGTATATTACAAAATGGTGTAACTTATGATAACTGACAAGTTATATGTCAGTACCCCAGTAAAAGATTCGTGATAAACGAAAGCACAATTCAAACGCTTGACATTAATTAAGACCATATATGCAATACGACGTTAAGTACCATAAATTTTAGCTTAAAATATCAATAAGGCTATGAAAACGCTTAAGCCAATTAATAGTTTAGGGATCGATATTATCCCATCAATCTTCTACAGGCATGCTGGCCCTGGCATACCGATTCTCTTACTCAAAATGTTCACACTCCCATCAAATGTAGAAACTTATCTTGTTTTCTGGAAAGTCTCCTATATACTCCTCAAACATGAGGACGAAACCTAGTCCAGAACGACTGACTAATTAATCCAATGCCAGTGAACTCACGAGTAATAGAGAAAGAAATCAATGATCAGACATCTTGCTACATACTAAACAGAGGTCTAATAAATGTTTCTCAGCAAGGCTTTCTACAAAAGAAATCATGAGCCTCATATTTCATCAATCTTATAATGAGATTACTCGGAACCGTCGTCTAAAAGTAAGCGGTGAAATTATGCTTCGATATAAAAATTGGCTTTCGATAGGATATCATACAATCTACTAATCTGCAATCTACAGTTCATAAGAACTACTAATTCTCTTAGAAATTAAAATCAGAAAATAAAAGCATGCACCGCATCGTCAACACCACAACTTACAAGAAGTTGACTTGTGTACTAGTGTTTTTACTCCTTGTTGTATACATAAATATTATGTACAGGTGCATCGTATAAGAAACCCCATACCTGTATGCCGACGACTTAAGGGTGGTTTATAAAACTGAGAACCAAAATGTAACACATTGCATGGAAAATATGCAGAACGAGCTAAACAATCTAGGTGAGTTGTGTTAAAATTGGTATCTAGAATTCAATACCTAGAAATGTGGATAGATATATTCATTCGGGACCAAAACCTTGAAATGCTAAACTTGTACTTAGTAACTACTCACTTCGTAAGCCTAGTTATGTAACTGACTGAATTTTATAAAATAAATAATTTTTAATTATTTTTATAAGTAAAATCCCCCTATAGCGTTGGCTTCTCGTAACCCACCCCAACAAAACTATTCAAATCTCAATAACTCACAGGTTTCATTCTAAGAAACTTTTACCAAAATGAGTCTTGCCTCACTCTTTACAAAATATACGTGAATCCTGTACACAGTACTGTTCCTTTCTATCCAGCAATCTACGATTATGTGACAGAATGAGATAAGAGAATGCTCAATGCATCATAACACAGCAGGTGAATAAAAAAACAATTCCAATATTTACTATAAAACTAAATGTCATATTCTCGAACTTTAAACACTATGAAAAAGGGACTAAGAACAAACTTAATTTTCTCTTATAAACTGCGGCGCAATACGAATCAGACCTTAATCAATATTGCATACGGTACCTACACTGGAAACTAACATCTGAGAAACAATCTCTTTCAAGTTAAAATCGATTGATACAAAACAAAAGCTTTGTAAACTTTCATTTAATTAGGTATGGTCAAATATGGAACAAACCGTCAGCAGAAGTACGCATGGTAGACAATCTACCAGTATTTTGCAAGCTAACTCATGTAACTCTTAAAGGTAATTGTTTTTTGATTAATAAAGCCACTTATTCAGACACACTTGGAATGATGCATATCCTTAATAACTGAAATTAATTGAACATTAAAAACACACAACGCAACGAACTTGCTGAATAAAATATATCAATGGACCACTAAATCCTCATCTACACTCCACCTGCTAGAAACAAACGACTTATAATCAACCGGCTCATGCTTTATACTATCGTTATACTTGTGCATTACACACACACACACACACAAAACATTCATTTCTCTCTTTTCTTAATCATAAAATGATGTGTAATGTTTATTAGAAATAGACTAATGCGAACTGTAATCATTTTATTTAACAGTTGTATGAACTACGATGGGATTGTTAGGGGAAAAAGACGTTACAGTTCTCGTTGAAATACACAATGAAATGCCAGTAGTGTATTTGAACAACATGATAGTCAAGTATAACATTGTGTCCAATTTTATACTGTTTTCTATTGTCAATTATCCGACAAATAGTTTACCTTCTAAATGTTTGATTGTTTACCAGTTGTATTAGGATTTTATGTATCAGCGAATGAATTGATAACTTCAACATTCAATTGCAATCAACTAATTGATGGTTATTATGTTAGATTTTGATTGAGTGCTTTTACTAACTGACAACCATTGATTGACTCCTATCACTAGCAGACAGTTTGATGCAGCAAACAGTAACGCAATGAAATTGAATGTTGTGTATTTTGTAATTAGTGAGCAAAATGCCTTCAACACATTACCTCTAGCATATCAATCATTTGAACAACTTATTGTCAAAGCTAGAACCTAATAAATACTCTGTCGATTGAAGTCATTATAAAAAAATCACAATAGCAGCTAACAATAGAATGGTGAGTTGTATTTAGACCGACGTATTTATTTTCTAGGTTTTATGTTGTACGTACTACATACATACATACATTTAATGATGTTATTATGAATTACATAGTGACTGGCTTAATATCATCAGGTAGACATAATTCTGTACATGAATGTTGTGAGATAATTCTAGATTGACTGTGACATGAATATAATGCGGGTGAGGAATAGTACAAGCACACTACTATTGTGTATGTGAAAATCAACTGATTGAGCTTGAGATACCCACATTTGGATTTTCGGCTTCTCAGTGATTTGACGGTTATCAGTTCGCTTCAAAGCCTGGAGATCCTGAGCTTGATTACTTATCGAGGTCTAAAACACACACTCGCAAACGGTTCTGTACTCGAATGAAACAGATGTTCAGTGCTTTCTTGCTTCCAATCATCATATTAATGAAAGCAAATGTCAACTAAAAAAACAATATTTAGCATTATACACAACACATAATTGCAAATGACGTTTATTAATAGACAACAATAAACAGTTAAGGTGGAAGCCATGAATTAACATGAAATCATGAATGTGTTAAGTATCAAAGTATAAAATAAGTGTCACACAAATGTTATGGTTTTTTCAAAATATCATTAAAACACAAAACTCGCCAGACATAGTTTTCATCTAATAGACTCTGCATTTTTCAGGTGGATTCATTGGTGAACCGATAGGACAGTGATACGCCTCTGCGAATTCCACACTGTTTGATAACGCTAAGTTTACTCTAAGAAGGTAGAGAAAGCAAAAGTATTTAATGAATTAGAAAATTCACACTAATTATCAAGATTAATAAGAAGTGTGTTACATTTGAATTGAAGATGGAAATCGAAAAGCCTGTTGTTCTGATGCAAGTGGATGTGAATAATCGAACATTTAATGAGAATGAAGTAAATATGAATGACACTAAAAAGTGTCAGCTTTATATGGAGCTCATCTACAATTGCTGTATGTTTCAAGTTCTGAAAAAGATAAGGTTTGAACATGTAGTTAAAATCCTGGTTTTTATTAAAATAATTTTGCTAAAATGTGCTGACTCAAAAAGTCATTTTAAGCATGGAAACTTCTTTCCAGTGAATCGGAGAGGATCTTCATTTATAATAGTTATGATGGTGTATTGTGAAAATCAAACCTTTCCGCTAGAATACGGGTGTGGTGTCCATACTGACAACCAGAGATCTGTTAATATAAGCACATTTAGTGTTACCAGGATGTAAAGTGAGGAGAGCATTATTCAAGTTGCTGAAGAAATAAATAGATACAACCTTGAAATAAATGGAACTAGGAAAATCCATTAGTTTAAAGCTTGATAGCTTCAGAAAAATTATTGTTGTACTTCAGCCATAAAGAAAATATCTTGCATATACAAGGACATGCATTCACATTGTCTAGTAAAGTACGGAAAGCACTTACAGGATGCGATCTCAAAAACCTAGACTCATTAAAGTATCCTTCAATTAAAAAGTAGCGACGATAACGAATAATGTCATCTAGTTCTATATAGCCACCTATGAAAGCAACAAAAGTGCTAATGATCACTTCACTGTTAAACTACAGCCAATCGTAGAAAAATGTAAACACTGGGACCAAACTATGTTAAGTAGTGAGCTGATTTACGGGGTTAAAATGGAGGATATCATGTGACGACATTGACTTAGTGTGAGGAACAAAACGGTGAAAAAATCGTAAGTCGGATCGCCCTTCTTTAACTGGTTATTGGTGGCTAAACTTTTGATGACAATTGTATACAATTAGTTACATGAGTTTAAAGGCAGTAATTTCAACTTGTTAGGCAGTTTACAGCAGCAAGATACACCGCCATAAGGAATGGATTTTTGTTAGTACTTTGAACACGATTTAAGAACGGCAAGACAATGAGTCAGTATTCAATAAGAACCAAACAAGAAAAGAGAAATCCGAGGTACAGATTAACTACAAAAAAGCAAACAATTAAGTGAAGTGGAACATTAGATCTGATAAGGAGTACCATGTCGAGGGCTTATCATAGACTGCGAAGAAAGCTACTACAGTAAGAAGCATGAAATGTTCATGATGTAACAAATAAAAAAATTAGAAAATACAGTGAATCAGAACAATCATTTGAGAAGAAGTAGGGTAAACCACACACTGTGACTGAAGAAAAGTGACGCAAGTGTGTAAAACATTGAAAAACTGAAATGATCTGTCGCAAAAGCAGTGACTATGGATGAATTAACGTGACATGGACAGCATTATTACAATTTCGGCACATCTGAAATTAAAAATCGCTGTCAGCCGACAACAATGTCAGAATTCTCAATACATGGATCAAGACAATTAGTTCTATTGTGTTGAGGAGAAAATTGTAATAAGAACTACGAAAATCATTATTTATTAGACACAAGAATTTGCAAACAGTATTTAGCTGAAGATACTCCGGATACGTTCGCTAGACACCATCATCAACAACTTACTGTGGCAAAAAATAAATCAACTGAATTACAGCCAAGAAGGTAATGAAGTGGAAACGCTGTAGATAAATAGAACACATTGTGGAAATCATTGAATTTGTGGCAGTCGTTGATACTCACCCTTTGATTATAATAGCAAGTTTTATTGGTTGTGCATCGATCATTTCACGGTTCGCTTGTTGTAACATGATTAAATATAGAAATCAATAGAATTGCTCTTACCCAGCTTTTTTTAATTTTATGCTCGTTGAATTTAAGTTTAATCCAAATATTGTTCTCCTATATTCATCTTTACTGACTGTAAATATATGCACTCATCCTGTGAATCGTGGAGGTTTATAAGTGAATATGATATACGGTGATTGATAGGCAGTTAACAGGTGCATCATAATGAAAGAGTGCTAGATGATAATTCAGTGAAAACAATCAGTAAGTATTCATATCTCTTAGAAAGTGTATTGCAAAACAAGCCGTATCTATAAACTGTTATGGACAAAGGGAAAGATGAGACCAAATAAAACTGCTTCTGAAGTTAAAAGCCTACGTGAAAATCATGATTAGCACTTTGGAAGTAGCAGAATAAAGATTGTAGAGCAGTGTTAGTTGTGGAATCTTGGCATATGTTGCACTTTGAGTAGTTGGGAGAAAAGGTATTGGGGAATAACTGTCCAATGACTGATAAGCGGGAACAATATCATTCAGAAGAGTAGATAGAATGCATTGATTAAAGGTCTAATATTGACATCGATTCACTCATCAAATGCATTTACCGTGGAACTAGTTTTGAGTAATATGATGTTCATGAGAAACATCTAAAAGTCATTTTTAAAAGATAAATTAACAACTTGTTTATGTATTTTAGAGATAAATTATGTTGTGAAAAATTCTCACCTTTCCCTTCTCGCTACATAAGGGGTGCGTTTTATATAATACTCCAAAGCCTTTCCACGTTCGTTTCCACAAAAAAACTGGAATGCCGAAATAAAAGAGTAAGTTTGAGATTTAATTTATTATTAATATAATTGCTCAGTGGAATAGGATTTAATTTAACTGTATTACGTACAATTATATGTAAAGCATTGCGTTTGATGAATACGTCTAAATTACCGCTCCATTGACATGATTTACTTTACTAACGATATTGTAAAACATAGATACTGCACAACATTCATGTTTATTACATGAAACATCTTAAAACATCTACTGATAAGACAATAGAGCGATCAAGTTTCCTCCACATCGATGAGATATGAAATATTAAATTGTAATCCAAACTAATCCACATTCTTAACATACTTAGCAACAATCACATTACAGCCACAATTATCACTGGAAACATGAATCAAATGAAATATATCAACACTGAGCTTATAAACATGTAAATATTCTTGAAACTACAGTCTAAAACGACATCACTAGTGAAGAAGAAAGTTGTAATGAAACTGTTAATGCAGTTGAACTAAATGTGACAATTTACAACCGATCTTTTATTCTGCCATGAATGATGAAAAACATTCTGAATTCACTAATGAAACTGCTGTTGTAAAACTGGTCATATCGAGGTTGAGTGATTTAAAGGAAACCCTGTTACAAAGATTAAGCAAAGAATAACTTAGATATATCAATACATGTACACTACACTACTACTTGATTAACACAACACATTGAAATAAGCTAAATAATAATACTCATCAAGTTATTTTTAATATCTCACCGATGATTTAAAGTGGACTACAGTTTCGACTTTTACTAATGAATCAATCTATTGGATTTCACACTAATAAAACTACTCTGTGTACAACCACATAGATCAGCTTGGCTATCGTCATACACCATATCGAAACAGAGATAACTAGAACTTATCAAATATGCCTTTTACTATTTTCGTTGGGAATTCCAGATATGCGCTGCTAGTGAGTGCTAAACAACAGAAAACTTAGGTGTGGGGTTTCATATCACTTTTCTTCCACCAATCACAAATAAGAAATTATCAACTTTTCAAAATGATTGAAGTTACTTCAAGCATACAACTTACTTGTGCGAAATTGCGAAAATACGATTGATCATGTTTATGAGTAGTATCGGGATCCTGGCTAACATGACCAGCAAGTTTTGCCGACAATCGTTTGTATGTCTGAAAAAGTTTGTAAAACAAAATGTTTTAGAGAATACTATGAATCATAGTAAATAAATTTGCAACTAGCTGTCGTATTATTCAAGAGTAAATTACTCATAGGACATATAAATGTTGTTAGAAGCTGTGTAATATTATTCGCACTTACACGACATTCTCATTCATCTTTTGCTGACCATTATGTGATTGCAAAACGATGGTTTAAGCTTTGCCAAATTTCATTATGTAAGTCCACTTCTAATTCCAATTTTTCCGTAGGGATTTCTTTAAAATCATGTTAACACTCCACTTTGTATAGTCATGAATCGATCAGTAGAATCAGTTAGTTGGTAAACAGGATTATTTCTTGCATTAAACAACTGGAGATTGTCATCAACTATACTAAACAGATGATTGTTTATAAGTAATGAGTAATGCGATTGCAAATACGATGAAGTGAAGCTGGTGTATGAAGGTTTTAATAATTACAGATTGATTTTTAGTTGATTACAGTGTAACAACAAATCTGATGTTTGTCAACTCCTTAGAAGTGCTAATCTAATACTACCGATCTAGTTGTGATGTCGCTACATCTATGGAACAATGTACACCTGACTCAAACAACCCTTTAGTAATTTCATTAAGTAGAACAAGACAGTTTACATTAGACAATCATAAGATGCAATATATATAATATACATTTTGTGTGTTCTATATCATTTTATGTTTTCAATATTTGTTACCACTTCAGTTGTCATTGATTTATACGATGTGCAGCTCCTGTTGACTAAACAGAAACTCATCAGCCGATTTTATTAACTTGATGTTATCAATAGGATTACATCGCATTGTCTGTTGTATTCATTCGAAGTTTTGAGTAGTTATAACAATCACACTGTACGTGAATGTTAAATTTATTGCTTTGGTGTGATAATCAGAATTACAATTATCTTGATAAAATGTGCTTACCTTAAATGACATGGTTATAGCACCACTATCAGCAACAATTTCGTCCAGACTGTCAGATTTCTTAACCTGAATCGTTTAAGTGATAAAAACCATGGATGTTGAATGTGATAGTAACATGAGAACTGGATTATATTTTGTTTAAAACAATAAGTCTGCTTCATAATCTTTCATTATTGTGTCATGACTAAGTTGATCTGTGAATTGTTGCTTGTTTTGTAGTGATTACATTTTTTAGTTTGCACAACACACCATCACTATTACTACTGATGTGTTCTCATTAAGCTATTTCGTAACAGCTATTAAGAGATCTGAGTTGTATTTGAAATAAATTATGGATACTTCCCCCTCTATAATGTAACGTTAGAATGGCGTTTTTCACAGAGACCGAATGTATCATGGCTTTACGCGTTAACTATCCTTCACATTGATTAACATACTTTATTGAATATTTGGTTGTTATCAGTATATTAATTATCCATTAAATGTCTCTGCAATTGTGTCTGCTGTACAGATTCGTCAAATTCTTTTGAAAACGCATTTCACTTAACATCACGAACATTTAAACGGACAGAAATTGTGAAATTCTCAGTAATGTCCAATGCATGCTGGTTTGCTACAGATTGATCATCATACAAAACTGTTAACTGTTCGACTATAAGGAATGTCTTAGATTAATTTTCTCTCTGTTTCAGTGCATTCACATAGTGTTGTCTGTATTCTGTTGTTACGTTTGTCTATAATACAAATCACATTACGATGTTTGTCACATGTTATTAGGATAATATCAACATATCTCCAAAATAAAAAAGACTTTCACGATGAGTTCAATTGTAATGTTTTATACGCGTGACATACAGACATCAACCACGAGCATTGTAGATGACTTTTCATTATAACAACATGAAAAGTGGAGGGTGTTCACCATCGAATGTAAACTAAATTTATTCTGTTTACCATACAAGCGATTTCTTTAATAGTTTTCTGTAAGCATGGAAAAAAATCAAATTGAATGATAACCAATTACAAATATACTAGGTGGTCAATGTTTGAATCCACTTTAATGCCCAGAAGCTCTAATTAGACACAATTTGAGAGGTGGATTGTGCTTACATAAGTGATTTGTTAGAGCTCTTTGATTTCTACGGGATAAGGTTAGAGTTCATTGCATCCAATATAATTTTTTGTACTGTTCTGGTCATTCATATCACAATCTTAATTCTGATCCTAATACTATCAGCATTCTTTATTATTATAATAATCTTAGTTACAATAATCGTTATTATGACAATTATTTGTTGTCAACTTAATATGCTGAAATCCTTCTCCAGTCACAGTTTGTCTATTCTCATTCACACATTTTCACCTACAATCTAACAATAATCATGTTTTCTGCATCATCTATCATGCTGATTGCACAATTCTCTCATGTTCTACAAATAATCAACCATTCTTCGCCCCAATTAACATGACTGATCTGATTCATAAACTGTTTATTTCACATGAAGACTAGGTAATGAGAAGAGAATTTCACTTGACAACTCATCGATTGATCCATTGATTTAATAATTTCCTATTGGAGAGTTTGATAATGAAGTCATCGATTGTTCGTGATGCTGGCATTAAATAAGTTTGTTTTGTTTTTGAATGTGTAAACTTCAACTGATTGATTATTCTCTGTGAAATCGCCTTCTCTATTCATTATGATGACAGTTTTATTACATTGAAATGAATAACAACTTATAATTGATTTGGGTTAGTTTATGGAGAAAAGACGACAACGGATGATCGTCGTGTTATATAGAAAAAATTGATTGCAGTGAGAATTCTGCCATTGGATGCTGTGAATTTAACATTGCCCACAGTTTTCATTGTTTGTATTCGTCACAGATTGAACTCAGTTGAGTAGCAATGAAAATCGGAGAGAAGTAGACGACTGTTACATCTCAGTATAGTTCTATTCATCATTTCACAACCACACTTTCACTTAGTAATCAAACCCCTGCTGTGTCTTGGTGACCGCTAAACTATCTACACTGATCGACTAGTTTATTAGCGTTAATATATTTTATAATATACATTGTCAAGTAATCGTCAGTCAATATGAATTATTTAATAAACGTTACTAGCGAAAGATGTTGAATGATGTAGTACATAGAATATTATGCTACAGTGCTAAGAATCATTTCGCTAACTTATCAGTTACAACATAATTTACTTGAGATAAGTAATCCTGGTAGAATAATATAAACAGTATTTTGTACCAATTACTATACAATCACACATACGTGTGATACTAATTCATAAGTTATATAAGTGAACTTACTTTGTGTCTTGTGCTCTCATCTTTACCATATTGTTCTTGTAAACAATCAGTCTTAGCTATGATTTTATTTGATAAAGCTGTAGAAAATTCTGAATTCAGAATGTTTCCATTTTCATCCCACCGTATACCTTTAAATACAAGAGATGCAGGTGAATATTTTAAAAAATCATGACTATGTATAGATGAAATTTCAGTTTGCAAGTACAGTAAGTAGGACATGCATTGTGGTGATCCCCACTTATGAAAAATTGAGTAGTATAGATATGTGTCATATTCGTCTAGTGCTTGCAATTGTTGATTTAATTATGTTGATCAAGTTATATTGTGGACAATAATGCACGTGATGAGT
This sequence comes from Schistosoma japonicum, assembly GCA_025215515.1. Lineage (NCBI taxonomy): Eukaryota > Metazoa > Platyhelminthes > Trematoda > Strigeidida > Schistosomatidae > Schistosoma > Schistosoma japonicum. The sequence goes on from CM046069.1 coordinate 1,843,297, forward strand.
TTTACGATGTCAACCAGCACTATAAACGACTACATAAATAAAACATCATGAACTAGTCGGTGATAAACCAGTGTGTTCAACTTAATCATGTAACAAATCAATCTAATACCGAATACCTGAATGATGGGTAATTCAGAATGTGGAACAAAATACACACTTTAGAGCATACGATATTCTTACAGTAAGCAGTAGGGGTAAAATGTGACGATGAATGATTTGAGATAGAATACATTGGCATCACTAACCTATAACAGATATGGAATGTAAAACTTCATGACCTAACACGAAGCCCAGACTTCCAAATTTTGACGATATATCACCTCCATCTGTATATAACGGAGGTTGAAGAAACTCAGCACTCACATATATACGATTCTCCTGTCTTTGGTAATAAGCACTAGGCATAAATGCTGGTAGTGGTGAGAGAGATCTGTTTGACAAAGAAAGAATAAACGGTTTCGTTATTACAATTGGAATGTTATATCACAAAAATGTTGTAATGATGGTCAAATTCTTCATGACTTTTTAATTGGACTACAATCAGATTGGCAACAAGCTAAAAGTTGAGATATTTACTGTTCTAACTTCAATTATAAACTTGATTAAAGTCACTTAGCAATTGTGAATTGATGTTGTCGCTGCTGTTGTGGTCGTTTATTCAGTCGAATTAGTAGACAATCGTCTAGGTACTCTGTTTTAAAAATATAAACACTACTCAGAGTATTGTCAAGTTATTTATTAATTTGTGATAGTCTACTGATAAGATGGAGTCTAAGTCACCAACCGATGTCAAACGCCAAAGTGTATTTCAGGCGTACACACCGGTCGAGCAAACTAATAATACACACATATACTTGTTCAGGTGTTTATTTACAACTAGACGTGACGGTCTTATAATAAATTGCCAAGTTAATAAACGCTTAGATATGTACATTGTAACTGCATCTATACTAATATTTACTACAAAAATAATTAAACTGCTTCCAATTCCTACAATCACCTTACTACTTTACACTCAACTTTTATAGAAAAATTCAATACACTACTTAATGATGCATAAAGGTATATGTAATCTCCTAAGCTACCATGAACTGAATAATGATGCATAAAAACAAAGCTGTAACTCTGTATAAACAGTTCAAAATGTATCAAATGAATCCGTAATGCACCATATGTCAATTGATTTTCTATCTATTTTTCATCGTTAATTGTGATTTTTATAAGTGCGGTTTCAGTCACCTTCATACCCATTCACAATCATCAGTTATACAACAATTCACAATTTGTTTAGCACTTTGGCCTGTTAATTATTTTGGGCTTATTCGTTGTCTAGTAAACCTATTTACATTGAATTTATGCTGTAACTGTAACTGGACTGTTTAGAATTTTGTTTATAATTTGCTGCCTTAGTATCATGTATAAACATGCAAAACGGTTTCTTCACTACGTTCATTGTAAATGAGTTGTATGTGATTAAAATAAAACAAATGTCTTTCATATTAGGACTAGTAACCTGGTAACGCGTTTCACAATTAGCCTGTGCATATTCTTCCAGATACGTTGAAGTAGTTGCTTCTACGCATGAAGGTGACCATTTTCAACAAATTGACTTTGATGGTTTAAATAGTCAACGAGTGGCACTTATCATGAAATATTGAGTAATTTGTTGTTTATGTTGTGTGATTAGTCTGTGTGTTATTATGAAATAATTAAAGTTTGATCTGGATTTATATGAAATTGTAGGTATCATCTGCACAAACAGTAATCATATCAAGAATGCGGTCCCAATATGTGAGAGGAAACTAGACTTTTGATTATATTGTAAGCTGGATGATTTAATTGAATAGATTATGGAAACATTCAAGACGACATCATCAAACATAAAAGTTCCACAGTTAAGCAATCTAGCTTGATCATCACTATATTATCAAAACTGTCCTGTGAGATAAAAGTCTTATCTTCCATTTAAAAACCAGTAGGAGTACGTCACTTTGAAAAAACAAAACAAAACAGTACGACAACGACAAATAAATAAGCATAATTACCACTTACACATCAGAAGGGGATAAATAATTTCTAATTCTATCTAGATACCTTGCTCTAATGGTATGAATTTTATTCCAGTAATAATTAAACTTTTCCATTGTGTACTAATTATGAAAAGAAAAATGAGAAAATATTTAGAACCAGCTGATTGGTAACAAAACTAAGTTGACAGTTGATTTTGTTAAGATTTACATCTATTACAAAAGAATAACGCTTAATTGATTAGTTAAAACATTTCGACATCGTTACTTCTGTCATCACGTCTGACTTCAGTTTGAACTTATTTATTGAGAGATTTAATGTTAACGTCTATTAATAAGGAGATAATAATGATGAAATCTAAACGAAATACCACATGATGTTCATCAAGGCAAATCATCTTACATTGACCGCGTTGTCAGTAACTCATGTAATGATCGACATACAAGGCGATATGCTTGAGTAAATTTGATTAGTTCATTAATAACTAATGAGATTGTTATTTGACAATCAATAGTGATTTCAATGTATTGCTAGTGAGTTTTGTAATAAACTGACGCATATCAGATGACTTGTTATTATTCCATCAATAATACACATCCACTGGATGAAAGTATGCTAGATTGGATGAGTGACCTATATTTGCCTTCAGTCAGTCATTCAGCCACAATCTCTTCAACATATCACCAATCAACTCAATCATCACAGTCACCTTCTACTTTCTAAATACATTGCGAACAGACAATTCATTTCAACAACCATAACTCCATTTTACTAATATGAATACAATCTATGAATAAAATTTAGCAAAACTAACTAGCCTGTTGGTGAGACACATTTAATTTGCTTACTCTGTGTATCGCTGAATTATTCTCCTTCTTTTCTAAATCACTGAGATTAGTGTATAAAGCGTGTATTTTCATTTTCTCAATCTACAAATACTTTTAATGACAATTCAGTTAAATGCGATTATACCTTTTTTGATACAAATTTTTTTGATCAACAGTTAACCAGTTATATTCTGGAATCGACTAAAAGACGGTTTTTTTCAATTCTTCAAACATAGTGGTTACCTGTAATTTGAATATAGAATAAGCAAATAGTTAGAAATTATTGTATGCTGAAGTAGTGAATGACTGGATTAATAGTTGGAATGCAACCTGCACATCAATGTTTAAATTCTTAAGTTGACAGTTGGTATGGTAAACACTTCATATAAACATCATTGAACAGTATACTCATTATCTCATTTTATTCATAGTGATTGCGCCATTTCAGTACTTATAAGTTAGTATTGTTGTTATTATTATTTTGAGATGTAGTGAAGGATTGTATAATACTGATTATACACAACTCGAAAGGTAATTTGCAGGTGAGTCCTGCAATTATTCCAATCGATGCTCACAAAAACATTCTTTGAATAGATAATGTAGACTAGTCATACATAACATGAACTCACCTCCTTTTTATGTGTTTCGTTGACATTTAAATGTAAATAGTGTTTAGTAAGTGTCTGTTCGAAAGCTTCCTTCACTTCGCTTAAACACTGAACGTTGAAATGTGCTTGTGAAGCTGTTTAAAACAAAATAAGATTATTGTTAAGTGTTGAGAAATCAGGTGACTAAACTTTAAAACTATGAAATTCATTATTGACAGAAATTGACTTGAATATCATATTTTTGCACTATAAAATTACCAAATACTCTAAAATTGTTAGAAATTCATGTGTTTTAAATTTAATTTCATACTACTCCTTTCCATATATGATAAATGATAATTACTAGTGCATCAGAAGTATAACGCCAGTCTATTCAATATAATTGTGACTAATTCAATCGACTACGTGTATCGTTAATGAGATGCTGTTTGGCTTATTCTTGTCTTTACTTATTTCTTACTTTGACCGATAGCCTTCATTATTGAACGCAAATGCAGCTAATGTGTGTTTATTAAGTTTTAAGCTTGCCTTTTACTTTCCTCTTTATCGAATTCTAATATATTGTGATTTGCAATCTGCCTCCAACATAGAACGTATATTGAAGCTAGACACTGGATGTCATATAATGTTCGTCAATCTACGAAACAAGTTTTGAATGTCTTGTTTCGAATGACGAGCTTTAATTTAAGCGATCATAAGCAGCATACAATAGAGTGTTCTGGTTTGACTATAAGTTTTATTATTCGGTGGTAATAGTTAGCAATCCTTATCAACTGAATTACATCATGTTTGTTCTTGTACTTATTCGTGTTTCCGGTACGAGTAATATTAACTCATCTAATAACACAGTATCCTGGTACTTATTTAAATGAACTTATACCCCTTCATCATCTAGTAAGTATGCTTTCATTTACTGAACACATTGACACTGGACACCATGGCTTTATTGACCTGAATATTTATCCAGTAGACAGGTTTAAATAGAATAAGACTGTAATCAATGTATTATCGAATAAGTGTACACGATGATTTAATAATGAATGTATCGTCAGGGCAACGAAAAGTGGTGATTGTGAACTGTGTCATCAATTCACTGACATTTGGATTCTGGAAGCATCATAAAACAATTGTAGGACTGAATAAAATCATTTTTAAAACAATATCGCCGATAGTTCAAGTGTTAGTTTACATGTCAACTGATCATAACTATTAACACATATAGAAATAAATAAAATGCATGATTTGTATTTGTACTAACATGAAGTGGAGGAACTAACGGTTTCCGTAGTAGTAGGTAATGACACATATTTCAGTAGTTCACTCACAAGATTTATCACCATCATTGTTTGAAATGTTCTATCAATGGAATATGAATAAAATAAACGACATGAAATGGTTATAAGGTTCTAAATAAGCAATGTATTTTTTAATTGGCACCTGTCTCCCCTACTACATCGTCAATGAAAAATTTCTGAAGTCAAACAAGCATTTTAAATTATACCATGATTTTATCTTCAAACATTAACAACAGTTCTCATAAGTAAGTACAGTTAGATAGTGTATAAAATGTCATTAGATGTGACTAGTGGTATTAAGGTGATATGTGGTATGAACGAATCCGTATTTCAGTCAATTGACTAAAGAACATGAAACGTCTTCCTCTATGATAGCAAAGTATTCTATGTTATGATGACAATGATGATGTGAAGATGATGCACACAGTCACTGAATTTAATGACGTTTGCAAAAAAGAAGCAACCAATAATGTCAGCTATAATCTATCTAGATGGCATGTTTGTTATTGCAAATGGGAATGTGATAGATCTGTCAGTTGCATGAGTAATTTATTTATTCTACTACTTAGATATAATCTGTTCATTGTAAACTGATATTTCATGTTTTCTTGATGAAAAGAACAAACAACAACAATGTATCATGCATGACTTGATGTATGGCTTTTAGCAACGAATGTACCATACCAAACATCATCAAGTAAATGTGTTATTAAATATCAAACACGTTAAATGTAAAAGTTTCTCATTTCAGTTATCTGTTAACAGAGTCGACTATAAAACACTACCCTTGGGTTGACTAGAAAGGAATTTCTTACATAACCATCTAGACTGTTACTTTCAAGTTGTAAAGCATGGCATCACATTTAAAATCGATATTTTGGTAGAGTTTTTTCTGAAAGGAAAACTATCAGTTCTTCTGTTTAAAGTAGGATATTCACAAGTTTATTTCTTTTAAAAGTAAACTGTAAAGATATACAAATTGAATTATAATTAGGAATTAAGAAATACAGTAAGACAACATCATGTACTGTAGCTGGACAATTCTATACACCGCCATATTTTTACATGATATCTGTTTGTGTATTGACAAAAGACGCACGATTGCATCATTAAGATAGTGAGAAATTCTATGTGTCAAAAGAGTCACAAGTAAACAACTACCTAATAGTCTAAGTAATGAAGATATGTTAAAAGTTGTGATTAACTTCTAAAATGGAAGATGAAGTAATCAACGCTTATCCACTTGAGTGAGATAAAAATGAGACATGGTGAGCTAGAAGAGGTTTAACAAATTGACTATGAGGTGTGTAAAATTAAAGAAAATATCAAAACAGATTCAAACTAATTAATAATAAGTAGATAAAGAAGTCTTATTATCAGGTTAAAGTCAAGTTTTGCAGATGTTGTTTCAACACTTAAAGATCAGTACTAAACTGTCAGACTTCACAAGTGCATGAAACGTCCAAACCATGATCTCTTCAATTCTACTATTTTAACAACATTGAAGATGCTGTTGAATAATTTGGTGGTTTTAAGGTATGGAAAGTGAAAACGTGACTTGAGTTGATTAAGTGTACTTATAGTTTATTCTGTTCAACTCTTCACCATCTTCTACTGTTTAATGAAACTCACATCATAGAAATTTTAATCGACTATTGATGCATGTTTATTATCATGAATGTAGGTGCTTAACCAGATGGGATTCATCAAATCTACATTAGTTCATGTATACACATCTTTGTAGTGTTATTTTATGTTTGCAGACTGTACAACATACTACTAAAATTAGTAAAGAAATTTAACGTAAAACCAATGCATAATTTACTTTCTATCAGTTTGCAATGCTGATGCATGTTGTTTACAACGTTGTTTTAATTGTTCTTCTCGTTCTATAGTGATTGGTAATCCTTCGTAATCTTCATACTCAACCTCTTTGAATACCTTTGCAAATACACTACGCCATCGAATCTATAAAAATGAAGTAGATTACAATCAAACAATCGGGAAATCACGAATAACAGAAACTACAAACACAGTAGAAAACGAATTTCCTAGTTTACAAAATTACAGCGTTTGTGTTTCTATCGCGATTAATCTTCACTTCTTTGTGTGGTGTGTTGCAGTTTGTTTTCGCCCTTCTTAAATAGGATTTGCATACAGATGCTTTTATGGTTACTTGGATTGTTGCTAACTTTGTGGTGATTAAGAATTTGATGAGTATGAGTTGGTTTCCAGTATACTTAAGTCACAATGTTTCTTGTGCTAATTCTGGTGATTAGCACATTCAACAACGATAGCTTGTTTAGTGACTTCGTTTCCAATGTAGATTTTATATCTTCAAAGATGTGTACGATTAAATAGTAGGCATTTTTCAGCTGTTGTTTTTTAATGAATGGCGAATGTGTCAAACACATCGTAGATCCACATATTGTGTTCGATCATTGGTAATACTTAAGTTTCAAATTCGTACTGTCACACAACAGCTATCTATTGCTTCCTGATTTCCATAGACTGTCTAACTTATGTCAATTCGTCATATTAAATTAATCATTTAGTGAAACTGCTCTACTTTAGCAAGTTAACGGTTTCAACAGATGCATCATAAAAATTACTTCTGGACAAATTGAATTTAGTTCCTTCAATGTTGTGTTTTTTTTAAATTCTTGGGATTGTGATGATTTCGGATCCTCGTTCTTCTGAAAAGTGAGCAGACAAAATCATATCAGAATTGTAACGTGTTAATATCAGTTGTATGCAAATAAGTAATACTCTCATTTTCGGCAATATACCATTGTGATACATTTCCGACATATGTATAAGTGATATGTCGAAGTGCATCATCCAAGAGATACAGAAATTTATAAACAACAGTCTGCATAAAATACTTCGAATCCGTTGACCAGATACCATCAACAACAACCTTCCGTGGCATAGAACAAGTCAACCGAATTTTAGCTGAGTAAGAAATTCGAAAAAGATGCTGGAAGTGGATAGGACACATAATGAGAAAATCATCAAAATGTCACAAGACAAACGCTAACTTAAAATGTTGAAGGCCAACAGAAAAGTGCAAGACCCAAAAGCACATTGCTTTGGGAATTGAAGACAGACATAGTGAGGATAAAGACCAGTTGGGAAAAGCTGGAAAAGAAATGCCAGGAGAGAGTTGGTCAAAAAAGGCTTGTCGACGATTAATGTTTTAGATGGGGTAACAAGTATTGATTGATCGATAGATTAATGGAATACAATATCAATACTACTGCTGAGCTTTTGTAGAGTAGCAGCAATTTTTGATACTTAGCATTGTTTTGTCAGAGAAATACTATTACACGTGTCCACTAGTTTTCTTTAAAGATATAAAAATTTATTGATTTTCAAACTTACTCTGCTCAAATTCTTCCTCATTTGAAAAGCAGCCTCTATTTCCGTCTTGTGCGATTCCAGTATTCCTAAGTTAGAAGCGGCATTGGAGAATTTCTCTTTATCCTTCTTACACTAAGTAATAAAATAAGAAATGCAATTTGAGTAATGTCGGATAATTTCTGGAAGATTGAATTAGTAAGTTGTTGAACCACACTATGAATAACAATACTTTGATGCTTTGTAGAATCATTTTGGTGACAAAATATCTGTCATGTGTACATCACTAATTGTACAAACAGTTGTATAGCAGTACTCGCTACTTATTTTACATCAAAATGACGATTATTAGGCTGTTTTACTGTGATTTAAATAGAATTATATCTGAACCACATATCATCATGATCAATTATTATTATAATGATTGTTAACAATTAAGTGTGAAGAATTGAAAACTACGATATGTACTGAACAACAATTTCTCTTTAGTATGGGACTCTCCAAATGTTCTCATCAACAACCAATGCAATGGACAGTACCTAGTACTCTCAACTCACCGGTGAACGCCTAGCTGTCAAACTGCTTGCGCATCTGATGTTCAACATATCTAGTAGAGAGGTGTGACTATCGGAGTTCAGTCATGTTGGAAAGAAGAATTATGCAATTAGAAACTTAGAATTCGTATTACTGACAAATACATGAAGGTCAATTTAAGCTATGCAACTCAGATTTGATTGATGTTTATACCTTGACTTGGTGATCAGACTGACTTATCATGATGAAGCAGTAAAGTTATATTGAAATTTTCCTTCAGGTTTTACCATGTCAAGCAGATCAGCTAAGGTGGGTTAGGAGTGAAAGTTGACAACCGAAGATCGGACGGCAAAGTCGTACTGCTGACTGGAAGGAGATGCAATGGAAGTTAAATGCTCACTTCCCTCCAAGCGACCAGTATGACAGAGATACTACCTACTTACAGTGAAATGGTGAATTCAGAATAGACCGAAATTACAATTGTACACTTCACGCTACACCACTAAATTCCGACTGCTATGGCAAGTCCTTAACAAGTGCAAAAATAACTGACCAGAAGACTTTTGCTAAAATGTCGATTGTGACCGATCTCAAGCACCTGTTTTTCTAATAGTACAGTTACACTCTTGGGTCGTCATGACCTCCTCTAATTCACTTTCATTTTCACGTATTGCATAAAGTAAAACCCTTCCACGACGTAGGTAAACGGAAAGTAATAACCCTACTCATACCAATAACAACTCTTCAGATCACCCACTTTGATTTAAAAACCCTCCTATTGCATGTTTTTCTACTATTTCTACTTCTCGCCGTCAACTATTTGTCAACCATTCTCATGTGCACCACTAGTAATGAATATTCGAGTTCCCAAAATATTATTTTAGGTTTCATGAACCGTGCCTAAAATTTCATGTTATAGATTTAAATATATGAATTTATTTTGGCAAAGCAATCAACAATTCTCACTAGCAAAAATTCTGAAATATCTAGCTTTTGATGAATGCTGTCTTTGAAACACGCATTGAGGACCACAGCATGTTCATTCACTCGATTTCACATAGTCATTACGGAGAAAGAGTTCATAACCCGACAAAATGTTCACGTGGCTTTGTTATTGTAGGTATCACACTACGTTTGTGGACAGAATAGGCACCTTTTGAGTGAATCCCTGTGGACAGCCGGTGATGTGCTGTTTGTCTTAATAGTAGAATGTGAACTCGGAAAGACAAAGGTACACGCTGATTGTGATCTACATGGAAATCGTAATCAATGACTTAAGACACTTGGTGACATGTCTCAAAATTGGTCACAGTGACTAAGAACATTATGTTTATTAGATTTGATCAGTCATAGGGTACATAAATATTTATATACTGTATCTCGTTTAAAATAGATAAGTCGTGTAGTCTCTAATTCACATTCTCAACGAAGTGTGCACACCAAATTATTCTTAGGCTGCCACATGTAACCTCACTTGTAATCATCTAGTGAACATTTCACAACACATAACTGTTATCTCCATAATCAACGTGATACTTAAAAAGTGAATTTCATATTATTACATACAGGATGTACAGATGTGTAATTAGGATGAGCTTGCATATTACTGTTGATTTATCACGAACTGAAACTAGTCAGTCTCTGTTACAATTAGTGCATTCTAAATGAATCGCATCGATATAGCGACAGGCCATATATATACCAGTTGGAGAAGTGTAGCTGTCTAACCACAGTGACCTAGTGGGGTTTGGCTAGAGGCGGAGAGTTTGAATAAAGGTGCAGGTATATCAACTCAATGATTTACAAATAGGACAAAACCTGTGCTTTGGATTACACTTTCCAGTCTCAATCTAACTTAAATTATACAGAACTGTGCTTAAGTGATCACTCGAAATGACGCAATATGACTTAACACTATAGTTGACATTCATATACTGGTGAAGATGTTCAGTGAGTATGATCCAGTCTAAATAAGCAGTTGCTGATTATTACTATTCTTATTATTGCAAATGAATATATTTCAACTATGTAGGTAACAGAATGAAAATAAATCATAAAGTAATATCAAATTGTATACATGAAGAGTAGTTTTACAATTTACCTGAGTTTTATCAGTAGTCAGATCAAACCACAAGGAACCTGGTGAAATCTAATCGAACAGTAATCATAAAATACAATCTGTTAAATAATGAACTGATATATTTAAGTGAATAATACAATCGAGTGGTTGACAACAGTCGACTGACTGTAGCTGACTTGATGTTGGATTATTTCGACGGGAATTAATGAGGAAACAATGGTGACAATGTTAAAATTCAAATTAGTTACTAGTGAGATGAGTTTTAGTGAACCAGTGTATTCTTAAAGAGTTTAACTACATTTTTTATAGAACTTGCCACTAGAAAATGTACGTTACTTCCTTTAAAAAATGATTTTCTCTACAAAATCGTGGCAGTGAATTCATTAGTGTTTGCTTGAACCGTAAAATATGAAAAAACCTATTTACCCTAAAGGCAATTTGAAAATGTCAATTAATTGATCAGCCGGTCAATCAATTGATGCCTGTTATCCCTCTTGGAGTATAGGTAGCCGATCAGTATGTTCCAACCAACTCTGTTCTCAAATCTTTTTCCCAGTTCTTCACAAGTTCTGCTTATTCCTTTTATATTTGACTCTGATTACCGGTGCAATGTGTCTTTGAGAATTACCTTGTTCCAAAGGCTCTGAGGATTCTGGGATGAGGCTTGTCTTATGACGTGATTTGGTGATTTCCTTTTTGTATATCCTACCCACCTACAGCGATTTTACCTGGTTTCCTCCTCAGCTGGATTCTGGTTTGTTTATTCTTTACCACAGCAGGCTGTTGATGATATCTTCTCAACGTATTCAGAGTATCTTAAGCTAACAAGTGTTTATAAATACTTGTATCTGGTGAATGATGTTTGTCGTAGATCACAATACAGGTTTCTTTTACATACAATAAAAACGTAGTATCTTGACGTTTGTGTCAATATTTCTGACTTTCGTGTTGTCTGATGATTGTTTTGAGTTTCAGATACTTTTCTTTCATTGTTGAAGTGATACGATTGTCTTGTTTCGTGAATTCATGTCTTCACATCTGCATCAGATCCCTCTTGTTTATTACTGAAGCAGCTACCCAGGCATGTAATAGTTTCTATATCTTTCAGAGCTACTCCATCATGTGTAATTCAGTTTGTGCTGATTGTTTTAAAAGATTTCACTTTATGCATATGTATGATTCTGTCTATTGCTGGTTGTAGAAGCTTCTGCTACACTATCAGTCTTTGCTTGCATTTATTATTGTGTGTGGAATAGAAAAGCTACATCATCGGTATAGTTCAAAATGTCCAGTTACATACATGCTGTCCAGTGTATTTTGTGTTTGTATTGGGTTGTTTCTGTTTTCATAATTCAGTCAACTACCATAAGACACGGTAATCTTAGAAATAAGCAATATCATTTGACGCCGGTATTCACTTCGAATGGATCTGTGAATAACCCTCCATATATAATCTTGCAGTTTAGTCCGCCGCAATAATTTCGTATGATAATGACTATCTTATTCAGCAGGTACACCACAGTGTCGAAGAAGACTCTATAATATTTTTCTGTCCACGATGTTGAGTGTTATATTATAGTCAAAGAAGTTCATGTTATTAATGAGGCAACATTAATAGGAATGTCTGTAGATGTTGTTTCTATGACTGGTAGGTTTAATAGTACTGGTCTATTCAAGAGTTCCTGAAAGTGCTCTTCATACACGTTAGTCTGTTCTTGAGTTGTAGTGATTCCTTGTAGTGATTCATCAATGTTCTTGACCGGTCGTTCTGATTAAATATATTTTCTAGCCAACCTCTTCGTTGTATCATACTAATGCCAGAGTCAATTAAAAATGGCACCATTTCAAACAGCATAGTTGGATATGCTGTTATTACGACATATAATGCACTGGTTTACAAATATGAACTTCAACAAAACAAAAACAACTTATTGATACAGAAAAAGTAGAATTCCATTCTGTCTTGATACTCCTCATCTTTTGCATTATAATCGTAATTTCTAACACCATCATCATTATCATGGGTAATGATAATGTCAAGGAAACCAACTGAATCGACGTACAATATCCATTTGATTAACAAAGAAATATGACTTTGCTAATAAGCATTCAAAATGAACATTGAGTGGTTGAAAATGTGGTAAGAGTGTGATTATTAAGAACCCCATAATCGATTAGGTTGAGTTTATAACAACCAAAAAGGATTCCGTGGTAAGTTCACTTGAGTTTTAAGGAATTGGATGATCGAAAATGATTGACTAATTGAATGATTAAAAGGATAATAAGACTAAATGAAAAATGGTTGAGTTTGTGTGAAACAAAGATTAGTACAACACAATGCAAACAAATGAGTGTATTAATAAAATGAGCGGGAGTAGTAGTAATAGTAATAGTAGTACTAGTAGTAGTAGCAGTAATAATAATAATATTAATGATAATCAGAATAAAAATAAGATCAGAAGAATTTAATCAAAGTCACTGTGGTAGTTATTCGTTGGTAATTGTCACTTCCACCAAACACGGATTTGGCTTGAGTTATTTGATTGATACCACTCCAATAAACCTTCGTCATTTGGCATTCGTATGTGCATTAATTGTTTTCGAAAGTTAAAAAATGTTGACATTGTGACCTCGATCAATAATTGGATGACGAGCTCTTGCACAAATAACGACTGTAACAACTGATAATGTTTTACATTATGGAAAATGAACCGATATATTTGAATGTTTACACTTTTTACTGCTCTCCCAATATACATACAATCTGTTTCTAGTCATTCGCAACAGTACAGTTTTCAAATTCCACCAAAAAGACTTTGTTCAGTCTTCAATTTGTATTTTATTAGGCAGAAATTGTTAAAGTTTTCATTGATTACATGTTTTGTTTAAACTGTTCAACATTCTCGTTAAATATTTCAGGAAGAATCGGATTCAAATGACTACTTATGACGACTTCATCACCCTTCCAATACATTACGTCTTTGAAATGAAATTGCGTTCCATTGATACCCGTGAATTGAATCAATTTACATCATTTGTTCACAAGTGATAAATGTCTCGATATTGACATATTTTACATCACCACTTTCTTATATAAGAATATTTGCACAATATGGAGAGATTTTACATCAACCAATGTTCTGTTCATTGAATATGCACACAGATATTGTCTAAAGTCACGTATACCTGCTGGCTCTATACACATATGCAAAAGACGTATCATACATATACAGAGAAGCCAATAACCATGATTTAGACAAGGATGTTTGTGGAACAGATCTAAATGCACAAACAGACGGAAAACAAGTAAACCATCTACAGTTAGATATATGTAATCTCACCTTAAACATACAAGCATGTGTACAATATAGAAGTTGTTATGCACAGGGATAATTACAGCTTCTACATGATGCCAAAACGTACTGCTAATTTGTCAAAACCATTTCATTTTTCCAGCTTCACTTCTGGTGGTGATTTCGTCTGTAGACGTTTATACAAATGAATTTTAATGATTATAGTCTTATCTTGCTACAATGACTTATATGCATTCAACAAAACATTGTACTCAGTTCAACGTTGTATTGTAAGTCATGCAAACTTTTTCCTGACAGAAACATCATGAAATATCGGCACTTATTACACATTATATATCTATCTCTATTTGTATGTACTGTTATGATGTATCATTTAGTTAATAGTAATGAATCACTTTACATTCTTTCTACTTTACAGAGCAAGAGATGGATAACTATTGTATTATCAGATAAATCATTTAATGACTTCAAACACAACTGTCAAACAAACATTACAGGCCGTTATTCTGCTAACATTCCATACCACACGATGTTTGATAAACACTACTAAAGAAGACAAATATCTGTCTCATGTAACCTTTAACTGTATTTACTGATTTGCATGTACTTGCTAAAGCAAATACATCGGAAGAATATAAAGAGAAGCGTTATCTTGTTCTAGCTTACATATCCTGTAAAACTAGTAAATGAAAGTAAGCAACACATCTAGATGCTCAGTGGCACTCCATATTGCAGATGTACCACAATAAGTTGCTAATGTGGATGCGTTACAATTTGTCAAAAGACAATACAAACTGGTGATATTAAGACTAGCTAAGGTCATTCGAGTTAGAAGATTCATTCTTGACCTCTGTATTCAAAGAAGTAAATGATTAATCTTCAACATTGTAAGTGGAATTAACTATATGAAAGTGAATTGTCATTTATTGTAAAATCGATTTACACAAAATAGTAGGACTGAAACAACATTGTCTATTGATAGACATTTGGCATATTCAATGTCAATAATTCTAATAAAACATGCTTCATTAGTGAATTATGAAGTTAGCACTTACATTAATTGAACGTGCTCGCGGATCAATGTCTATGGAAAATAGAAGTGAATATCCAAATTGCATTATTGCTGGTAGACAGAAATCTGTCAAGTCCATATTTTCAATATTTGGGGCTCCATCAATCTGCTGAGTAGACGGCATGAGTCCCCACTGACCGAAGTACATATATATCCATTGACGACAGGCTGAGATGAAGGTATCAGAACTACGATAATCTGTGCAAGATTTGTAGAACTTATTTGCTGCTTGTAGACGTAGATCATTACTGGAATACGAATCATCAGCTTAGTGTTTGTTGTTGTCATAAAATTAAGAAAAATGAGATTAATTAATCTGAGACAGTTAAACATTAATAAGTAAACTTTATAATCATATTAGTCATTTTGAAAATAATCTCCATGTGATTGTTATAAGGAAAACTGTCAACTATTGGCAGACTATACACATGTAATTCGTGGCCTTTATACATACAAATAAATAGCTGGATTACTTTTGTTGCTGACTATATATGAGATACGGTAAATTGCAGCTAGTAATAGCTTGCAATTCTCTGTTTACTCCAACACAGTAATCAAACTCATCGATTAAGAACCGATTTAGTCTGTAGCACACCTATATCACTTCCATGACGATCTTGTCAAACGTAGTCGATGGTGGAAAATCACACATTCACAAGTGAAAATTGAATGTAGAACTCACAATTATTGATACATTTGATCATGATTCACTACTTCTCTACTTACTCTCTCATTCACTAATCAAAACTGGTATAGGTCAATTACATCAGTGGTATGATTTATCTGACATCAGTGATAAGAGTGTTTATTGAAGGGATGATGTGAATGAATATATTGTTAGGTGGTGATCACGTCACTCTCTTTGCTTCAGTTATTATTATCATAAATCCCACTTCAATATCGAATTTAATGAGTCTTAATCAAATGACCATAATGCTGATCATCTAAGTAACATTATCTTTTAAATTATCAAATGTCATAATGTCGATTAAAGAAAAAAACACCAACAGCAAATAATACTTCTGATGTTAGCTAGATGGTAGTTGTTCACAGTAGGACATCGCAAATAATCCACAGTGTATTGTATGTATATGTTCACCAAGGTGACAAACATCTTCTAATCACATATCTATTCACGTGAACTATACTATAACTTTACAGATCTACCCATGCCAAGTTGAAAGATACCAAAGCATTATTTTCATAAGTTCGAAATTCCAGTCTTGTTTGGGATTACCCATATTGAAATAAAGTTAATGTAGCTACATCTTAACTTTCCAATCAAATGGTTGTTGTTCAAATGTTGTGTACAACACATGCATTAACATGATTGTAGTTGTGTTTTATTGATAAATGCTAAGTAGGGCGGATTAGCTAGGTCACCTCGATTAACTTTACTTCAACTGTGGTACACTGACATATGAATAATGCCTATGAAGTATTAGATTGGGTGCCTGCATAAAATTGATGTATGTAATCTAGTGTTTATTATTAGTAGGAAATCAGTAGGTAGTAATTAGAAATCTGTATGTTCTCGAGAAATCAGATATAAACTACGTTTGCAAACCGAATATAGTGCAACATAATAATGTCATTGTTGACTGTAGCATTACTGAATGATCTTGTTTCACAAAATGTGAAGTTTGCTTAAAATATGAGTTTTACTTGATCAAACTGATTAGTTGTATGTGAGCACATTCATGAATACTACAAATTAACTGATGGCTCTATTATAAGCAAGAATTCAATACTCAGGATATATAACCAGGATTATTAAAATATTTCTGTTGATTAACTACAACTTACTTACTAACTTCCACAAAAATTTATTGACGTTCATTTTTGCTTGGGTGAGTGTAGTAATACTGTCTATTCCATTTGACAACGGATTTTGACTTTTCCAATCACTACATGCATATTCATAAAAATCGACACAAGGATTCGGCGATGATGAACCATTGATATCACCTAAATGAGTACCACCCGGGTCATTTGCATCTACAAAACAAATTGTTGTTATTATTAAAAAGTTATTTTGAAAATCCTACACGTTATCAAGCATTTACATTTGTGAATCCATAAGCATTTCATTACAATATCCAAAATAAATGATTCACACATAGTCTGAATGAAGCACGTTATCAGGTCAATGTTGGACATATTTAAGTTGTAATCAATGAATAAGTTTAAGATTATCAACCATTTATCATCGGGTAACTATGCCATTCACTCAAACTACTTCTATGTATGCCCCTTGTTTCGGTCATTCTAATACAATTTTTATGATTCTGTATATGTAGGAGAGTGATAATTAGGTAATTCAAAACACTGATTATTCAAGTGTATATTTCTTATTTTCAATAAAAAACAATGGAATGTAATGGATACAACATGATTAGTTTGGAATACAAACTGTTGCTATGACGATAATTAAAATGAGTGTCATTCAGTTTTGTGCTACCTAAAGCAGGTTATTTAATTCCTTATTATCTTTATGTATTTCACTTGGTTAAAATTTTGAATTACAAAACGTGGAGATATGAGAGATGTGTGTCTCAAAATGATGGTTTTTGTTGTGCCGTGTTGCTTAACTGGACGGTGTAATTAATAGACTTCCATCCTCATCTAACAAAACAAAAGTTGTTCTAAGCACAAAGTCTGTTAGAATTCATCGTGTCGTGTTTAACAACTTGTATTCAATACACTATTGAGATGTACAAATACAATAAAAGAAAAAGCATTGGGAAGACCAGTATGTGGACCGGTTACAAAGGCAATGATGTTGTGACTGGAAACTTAATTACTAACGATGAACACACAAAACCATTATGGATTCATCATGTAGACAACGCATTTGTCACTATCAAAATAAATGAGTTAGAAAATGTCTACAGTTTTGTAAACACCATTTTTGAAGGGTACCAACTTAGAATGGAAGCACAGTCGAATAACAAATTACTTCACAGGCAGGCACTGATCAACTGAACCTACACAGGAAAACTTGAAATTCAGCGTTGTCAAAACCCACACACACAGACTACATTCTCAAACACAAGAGCGGTGAAGTGTTTATAGAAACTGCATGTCAATACACCCCATACAGTAGACTGTTTCAATTTTAATGCCTTATAATAAACTTGAATGTATTTAGGTTTTGTCTATGTAATTTACTGCTAACTAAAAACATTTCATAATGATTCCACATTGTCCTGACCTACACCACGACATTGATAAGCTACATTGTTCATGTAACCAGTTGTAACGATAACCACATTGTTTCATTTACTTCTAATAAACCAGGTGATATACAGAAATTAAAATGAGTTAGATACAACGTGATGCTCGACTAGTAGTCATAAACGATGTACTTAACTAAAGATGAAATGTAGTTTGAACTGCTGTGAGGACTGTCAATAGTATGAATGATTGATGGTTGCCCTTAAGTATAACCTAATCCTGTTACTCTCAATGTGGATAGAAAGACACAAAATAATAAAGATAAAGAACATGAGTCAATTAATATTTTATTTATTCACTTATATGCATACTAAGGCTAACCATACAGCTTACCGAACAGCCGAACATTATTTTATACAAACGAGTACAAAAATGGTGGAAAATTGGTTAGCGGTAGTGAAGGTGGTGGTACCGAGAACAAGTACACAACTAACTAGTCATAGTTTATCAGTGAAAATTAAAAGTAAGTGTGTCTATTGGAAGGATACAGTGGAGGGAACAATAATAATAATAATTTGTTCAATAAACACAGAAGTAAATAAACAGTTTTTAAATGTCAGTCGTCCTTCTTGAGTCACTCAACCTATTGCCTACTCACTGAAATGACAAAAACAACTACTTGTCCTGATTATTAAAACATAGTTCACAAAAGGTATAACACTGATTTAAAGAACGTTGTAGAAGAATGCATACAATTGTGAATAATAAGAAAAATCTTAAACAATCAATGAATAAAGCACACATTTCCGTCTAGATACATTGTGAGTAAACTGTTATTGGGTTGTTAGTGTTTGTCGTAGAGTGGCTGTAATTAAATACCATTGAAAAGAAAGGAACACTGGATGATTGTTTCATTCTAATTCTAGTTTAGTCAGAAGTATACACTGCCAATCTTTTCAAAGTATATAACTCATAATAATCACACCACGCAGATGACTTTGAATTATCAGCAATACTAAGTCAGTGTACAATGATAGAATTATTGATATAAACCAGTAATCATTTATTGCCACTAGTAATAACTCACTCCTAATGAAAGTCAATGAAAGATAACTAACATTAATCTGTGTTAAATAGTAACAACAATTTTAACTGTAAATCTTCAAATAACCACCCAAACGCAACTCTATTCGAGTCAACTCAACCGTTATTATGTCAATTTCGATATCACAAATTGGTCTGAATCAGACAACTATTAATAACCTAAAAGCACTAGACAGATGTTTTAACCTAGTATGAGACACTTCAGCAGTGGGCATCCACGACTCCATGAGGTACAGAACCCTCTCGCTCCAAGGCGGTCATTTTACCATTAGACCACTGAATCGCTTCCCAACGATTTATACTTCTAATTCAATGAACTAGTGATACGTTTGCGCGGCTTCATCCTTGTCGTCGGTTGGTTACTGCCCCACACTCGTCACTCAGATAATCCACTGCTGATTTTATAGTTGTATAATTCAGACCAATTTGTGATATTGAAATTGTTGGTTAACTTTCTTCACAACATCTAATTATTTCAACCGTTTTTGTTATGGCCTAATTTCAACGTAAATCCTATGCAGAATATAGTAAGTGTCTGTCAACGGGATTTATAAACTAAAGTATCACAGACACATTTCTTGATATTTTCATTAAAACAATCGATATTCATACTGCATCTATGACAACACTCATCATAATTCTTTTTATTAATTGTTCGTATGACATGAAATAGGATTGATTATAACAAACAGATATGAAGTCACTGGTCATGTCTAATTTAAAACACAATTAATCATAATTGATTTGATAAGATCGCCTAATACATAGAGAAAGACAACTTTGTATTTTGAATGATTAAGTTTGATTGTTGCAATTGACTGATGCTTACAAAACTTCTGACTATTCATGTGGTTAGATGGATCAATCGAAATCTGTTTGTCACCAATTGAATTTTCATTCGGAACTTATTATGATTACTAATGTGTGCATAAGTCGGTATCGAAGTCATCAACTATGAATTGTATACAATTGCAAATGTATTCACATATGTAACTAATATAAAATTAATTTAACGTACGTTAAAAGTCGAATCATTGAACTTACGTTGGTTACCATTAAGTATAAAATAGGCTGCAAATACAAATGTTAAAGCCCCTGCAATTGATCCACTAGCGATGGTCACAAGTACACTGATTAACATTTCATTAGTTTGGTTAATAATAATCTTCTTGATGAAAACTTAAATGTTGTAACACTGACTTTTATACTAAAAATGCTCATACACTTCAACCAATCATTACAAACATTCTATTACATAAACAAATTCGCCTACAATAAACCAGTCGATGAATGATAACTTCATAAGATACCAACAAGATATTCAGTAGGTCAGTGTTTAATTGATTGATCTAATTGAATTTAAACGTTGATTATTTCATCCAATTGAATTCATTGAGTGTCTTTCATCATACATATTTATGTGGCTACAACAACATTACATTATTGTAGTAAGAAGAGATAAGAATTTCTGAATAAAGTAAGAATTCATAAAACAAATGAGTTAGATTACTAACCAAATGTTAAAAGCTGCAGACTATCAACGATATGATAGAAATGACAGCCTAACTGAATATGAGACCTATGATGATCAGTTTAGTGATGATTTTACTAGTTTAAGTTATAGTAGGGTAAAATTGTCTACTATCGGTATAATCAAGTATGATAACAGACTATGGTAGCATAAATTCTGTCGAGGAATGTCAGTTTTACCTGTTGTGCTACATGGTAATATAGGGATGTGGAGCAATGTGTTAGTTGAAAATGAGTTTTAAGAACGTCTATCGATTATACTGGCATCTTTGTGATTTCATCTATAAACACAAATTACTAAACAAATTTTGCGATTATTAACACACAGACATGGATTGTTCATTTAAATGTACATATATTTTTATGGAATAGTAAAGTATACTGTCTAGAAAGGAATATGTTGCACTCACCTATTAACAGGACTTGAATATCACCTAACTTGGTATAACTATTTCAACTAATTAATGTTAGTCTATGTATGATTAACTAACAATAAAAACTCTTATACAATCACCACCCTTAATATTAAGAAGAGGATTCAATTATCTGCATAACTGGTTGAATCAATTTAAATAGTCTTAAAATTGGCTGGTTTTTAGGGTGAAATAAATAGAGGTCTTTCTTAAATGATCACAAAATTAGTGTCAAAGTAAAAGTGTTTGTCAATGACATAATACCGTAATTTGTGCTTACACTATTTTACAGAGAACAAGATGTAGTTTCTAAGGCGTCTATGTGACTATTGTGAGCAACAATTTGAAGTGCTCACTGTAAACTTAATTCTCCGTGTTGTACTGATGGTATAATAATGATTAAACAGAAGGATTAGTATTACTATTAGCAATATCCTCTTGCCTTTTCTCCTTTTTTACTCCTTTATTTAAATATTGATGAATACATTACAATACTCTGATTGAAGGTGGTCATCTCATTTTCATTATTATCATTAGTATTATCAGCACTATCATTAGCATAGTCATATTCATATTGGAATGTAGACAACAGCAGATTTATCATTGATTACAGAAAAATTGCTAAATTTTCCTTTTATCTAACTTGAACAAAAGAAGGTTGAGTTCACTTAATCAGACAATCTCTCTCTCTATCTTCCACACACACACACTATAGAAAAAGTCATCTAAGAAGCAATAACTTGAAAATCAATGTCTCATTATATTAACAACAATGAAGTGATCATGTATATAATGAAGTGCCTTGATGTAGTACGTTAAACAGATAAGAGAATATCTAGTAAATTTGAAGTTACCACAACAAAGTTCAAACATATTGGCCAAATCAACTTATTGTTTATCAGTTACCAGAGCATACTGACAATCAATAAACTGTATCAATGTTAATTAACTACTTATCTATTGACTGATTGTTTTTTGTTCTAAGTTAAATAAAGAGAACGTAGCACAACTAGAATTTTTAATGAATCCCCTTGTTGTTGTGGTTCTAAAAACAATGTAATCTATAAGGCACACCTTCTAAAAGATGCATATTTCAACGGTGTTTGTGTTTGTATGTCTGTATGTGGTGCAAAAGTGTACTTGACCTTGTTTTGTTAAAATTAAATTAAAACTAAAATTCTATTAACGTTTTTTTTGTATCTAAGCAGTTTTTTTAAGAGTTTTATTGTTATATTTGTGTATGTTAATCTAAAAATAATGACAAGAAGAAGAAGAAGAATATGAATATGCAGAAGCATATAAGAAGTACAAGCATCTACACAAATGTACTATTAATGAATTTCAGCTTCTTTATCTATCTGTGACAGTTCTGTTTAAAATGGAATAATCAGCTTCCAAAGAATTCATCAACTAACTTACCTTCTACACCGTGTATACCTGTCGACAAAAACTTTAATTGACATGTAGAATAATTCAAAGAGAAATGGAATAAATTCAACAACAGATATGCATGTATGTATAACATCGAAGCGATAGTTTCATATGGAGTAGTAAGAATGATAATATGAAATAGTCTATTTTGTATATTCGAGGTTGAGCATAGATTGTTAATGACATGAACCTCTCCAGTATTTTCATATTAGCCTGACTGGAATTGTAAAGCGTTTATGCTTTTGCTTGTATGCAGTAATTATCATATATCTGCTTTCCGTTATAAGCCACCATATAGAAGATAAAGAATGACGATTAATTTGATAATTTGCATTAAACTGAACAACACTGGCATGATGTTGTCAGAAATTCAATTGTTTATCTTTATCCATATTCATAAAAATATCAAAGTTGTCACCACATACACTACTGACATTCTTTGAAACTCCACTTAACAACATATAGTTCCCTGGTAAATATCTGTGAAAAAATGTCCTGAAGAGAATTGCGTGAAAACAAATAATATGAATAAATGAAAAATTGCAATAAGAAGTGACCGATCCCTTCCATGTCACACACAGTAACACAACAACGTTAAGATACCTAGTGTAGCAGAAGCCTCTAACACATTACGCCACAACATACATCAGAAGCTAAGAATGATCATTTAAATTCAATTTGATTGAATTTCATAACTAAATTCTACCAATAACACTTACAAATACATACATATAAATTAATAAGATACTTGGTGACGTGATGGTATAACTTAAGATATTTTCATATAGTGCAGATACAGTGTACTTTCTAGTGTTTGTTTATTTCACCCAACATTAACGGTATGCTGTTTTTTTCTTTAGTAATTATTATCTCATTTATGTAGGTCATTTAAGGATAGAAGTGCCTGATAAAAGTATATGGTTAGTACAATCTGGTTAATAGTAGAATTATTGAACTCTGTATGTAACTTTAAGTTATATGTATGTAACTGGTGATTATTCAGGAAATTTCGATTGAAGACTATGACTATCTAATCGTAGATCTTTTATAGTATGCACATGTTACATTTCATACATCAGTACTGTATCTTTAAATATGTCACTAGTCTATATTATACCATCGTTAGGAATATAGTTAGAGAACAATGAAGTGGAGCTTTGTTGTTTTAGCCCAGATTCATTGATCATCACTTTGAAATTAGTAGTCTTACGATTCTCGTTAAATTTCAAATGATGTAGTAGACCAGCTTACTAGAATTAACACTAAGTTTACGCCATTTTAGTGATTCTATAGCTTGGTCTACTTTAACTGTGGTAACAAGGATTTCCTGTTTATTAAAAACTTATTTAATAATATACACGTTTGTTTGCTGACATGTGAGTGGAGTTAGTACATTATGTGTTCAATTCTATTCTTAACTTTAAATTTAAATGATGTTGGTAGTTGGGCAGGTAGGAATAATTTATTAGGCGTTCAGGGAGTAATGAGTGCAGTGTTAATTTATCAGTATTAAATGTTTTTATACTAAATTCATTCAACAGATGAATCCTGATACTAAGTGTTTTAGTTCATATCTCATCTTCTCGTATAGATTGAATGATCTCACGTGTGTACACTCACCACCGTTGTGATAATAAAGTAGCTTGAATGCCTTGAATTCAAATGCCCGGTAAAATTTAGCAGTTTTTACTTTTCCTATTCATCTAATAAATAGATGACTGGTAACCCATGCCTTCTGAAAGATGCACATTTCAATGGTGCATGTGTTTAAAGAAAAGGTGAATTTAACTTTCTTTTGTTAAAATAAGAATAAAAAGCGAAAGTTTTCTTTCACATTTTCTGTATCTAAGCAGTTTTTTTATAAAAGTTTTATTGTTTTATTTGTGCATACAAATTTAATACCAAAGAATCTGTAGTTGATTCGAAATAAAAAAAGCTGATGATGTTAGAGATTCGCAGAATTATTTTTTCATCACAAAGTTTTTGTATAAAAAAACTAAGTTAATTTTTTTTGAAAATTCTAATAACGATGAAATAGTGTTTATTATCAGATAATTTTGTGTACAGTAGACAAACTAGTAGTGAGTTTTAATGTTTTTTGCATTCGTCACTGAATGATGTCAGTAGTGTGCAACTGGAATCAGCTAAAATAAACGTTAGACTTTTATTCAAATTTTTTATTCAGTGAAATCATTTTCAAATATGACTTACTTAAATATCTTGGACAGGCTCAGCACGCAAGTTTCTGGAAATTATGCGTTATAGTTTGGGCAATGAATGCATATCGGATGTTAAATATGAGCTTTGATATTTCATCGTTTATTGTTACTGTTTGTGTAATAATGAATAGTATGAATAGCTGTTTGAACCTGAATAGGTTGAACGACAGTAGTAATGTTGATGAAGTTTGCACGTTTAAATGGACTATGAATATTAATGCGGTATTTAATTGAGAATGTTTATACTTGTATATAAAGCCATTTTATACTTGAATAAACTATGAACAGATTGACAATGTCACATCGATTGGACATAATTAATCAGATTACAGAGAAATATGGTTTCACAGATACAGAACCTGTCTAAGTACCGACTATAAAATACACGAGCTTGAATGTGTGACTAAACACCTACTAATGACACTGTCAAATGTCATTTTGTACTCATTGAATATCATTTTCACAATTAGTCTAGTTCTAATAGATGCTATTCATTCCACTTTCATGCATCTAGTAAGTTATTTGAACATGTTTGTGGACGATGAACATATTCATTGTGATTTCACATGATTAGTCACATTCTCCAATATTTTCATTGACTCATTTTTTTTGTGTTTATTCACTTGTACTACTTATTATTATTAAACAGTAGCTGGCGTTGCGTAAACCACTTTACAAAAATGATTTAATGTAGATAACACCAAACATCGCTCCAATTGAAATATCCCTCATCCCGATTGACGCACTGTCAACATATAATTATTGTCTGACTTCATTGAACTTTCTACATTTGAATTAATATTTTTCTATGTCCTGTCGTTCACACGAATTGGAATTTCAGAAGGTATTGTGTCTGTAGACAATGTGACTTTTTATCTAATGTTTATTAGAGTTCTCCATTTGCTGTAACATGAATTCATCATTGACGCCTAGACACCTGTCAAATTGAAAATCTCAGTCATATATCTAGTCTTCAGATTCAAATACAACCTGGTTTGGTGCACAATCATTCTTTGTTTAGATACTAGTTGTCGGCGTATGTGAATTGTGAGATTCAAATCTGTTTAACAGATTGAATATCTCTAGATTCTGGTCTCTAACATTATCATCTTATTCAGTTATCATTCAAAAGACACCTCTGATATCATGGCCTACTATTAATAATTCACGAAAGGTAGAAACGAGTGAATTGCGAAGAACGAACAGGATGGCCATTCGAAATATTTGAAATCCATGTGTTCTTTTTCGATTGTTGATTGTTCATCGCTTAATTATCAAGTTGCTAATTTTCATGCTCAAACACACAAAAAAGGCTATTGTTGGGGTATATTTTGTTAAGATGAAGGAAAAATATGTTTGGATGGCTCCCAGAAAACTAATGAGGCCTCCAGATTCCTTGAATGAGCCGAAGACATTACATATAATCACTGATCGATTGGACCTTCAGATGTATTGACGTGGCACTTTCTGATTAGGTAACAGTTGAGTTTTCTTAGTTCGGATTGGATAGATTATAATACTGAATTTTGTTATTCAGAAAACTATAAATTTATATTCGACTATTTTGTGCATAAATCACTCTTCATCTTACTGAAATAAAGTTTCCATCTGCTTGTCTTCTGTTTTCTAAATTTGCAATCAGAAAGGTTCAAACCTTTGAGTGCTAGCGTAGTTTGCGGCTAGTCAAATATCAAGTTAAGAGATATAACAGAAATATTGCAAGGGAGTAGGGGGTCGAATGTAATGAAATGGAATTATCAAAACTCTGGATTTGTTAGCTTTTGTTAAGAACAGATTACATTCAAACTGACAACTCTAGAAATAGTATCAAGTACTGTGAGACGGAATAGTAAATATCTCTTTGCTCTTCTGATCACTTGCTTTTCCTCTCCTTTTTTTCCCCTCCCCTAAATATTCACCTGACAAAGAAACTGAACATATTCAACAAGGAACTGTGTGGAAAATTGAGCACTCTCTCTTCTCATTCCGATTATCATACCTCCTAAAACAAAATCGACTTCATAAAAGTCCTCTTTATTAACCTACGTGTTTTTGCTGTTCTATAATCTTAATCCCTCCCGTTTCAGTTATACTACAAAATGTGTGTGGCTTACAATTTGAGATTACATGCTTTCTTGCGTTTGACTACTGTACTCATATGCACATGCATTTTTGACTAATACCCACACATTTGAATGTATTACGAAATCACTGCACTTTAAAAACGAAGAATTTCCTATGACACACGAATAAAAATCAAAAATCTAGATCCCGTTTTCCGGAAGCTGACTATCAAGTATCTCATCAAATACTCAATAAGTGGTGTTTTCCTTTTCATGTTTTTGAAACTTTTTTCGTCAACTCATTCAGTGGAAAGTTGATTCATCAAATGATGCAGATTCACAGGTGTTGCACTATTGAATCTTGTGACTTCACTAAATTAAAACTAATCTTTACCATCAAAGTTACTTAAAAGTTACATGCATTTAGAGATTACAAGAAGCTCTTTTTATTCCAATTTCAATATGCCAACAAAGAAAGTAAAGTTAGCAAATTCAGGGGATAAGCACTTGCATAGGTAGTCATTCTGTGTATCTACTGACATAAATATGAACTGAATGTTACTTTATTGAGTTGCTATCTAGTTGACGTATCAAGAATGCACATAGGATAGACGTAGTTGATAATGTTATTAACTTATAGGTAATCAGAAATAGTTTCTGGCTATCTCTAATCATTACGAATAACTCAAAATATCCATTGTCTAGGTATTTATCGTTTTTAGGGAATCATGATTATTTTATTCATTAGACTAAACAATATTACTACTTACATCTTACTGATATATTAGGGGGTTTAGGGGTAGTTGGCAGAAAACATTTTCCGTAATGCCTAGTCGACGTATTTTACTAGTCAACCAACATCTAGCGGGTTTTCCTGTCTATTGTGTACACGAAATTTAAGTGATCAGTATCTAAGAAACAGTGTTTATCAATAACTATATGTTATAAATATCGACTATTTGATTATCTTACAGTTTGATTTTGAAAGACATACTATGGCATATTAAGAAAGTTGGAGGTGTACTCTGCTTCAAATGAACAACTAAACTAGTAGATATATTCATAGATGTAGTCCGTGAAAGAAAGTTCATCATCTAGGCAACTAAGAATCAGATTTGGTAGATGCTAGATGTTGTGTTAAGAACACGCAAATAGAAAATACTTTGTTTGTTCTCGAAAATAACTCGTGTACTCTATTCACTACTAAATGATCATGAGATTTTTGTTAGATTGTTTGCATAGAGAATAAGAATAAACTGGTTATCGTAGACTTGCACAATTTCAGGTTCTCTACTGTATTCTACTATTGTGACTATTGTGTTCACATTTGTTACTTATTTGTAATGGATATGAATGTGTCAGTGGATACGTTAATGTAGGAGCATATTGAATTGCATTGTTTTTATTAACATAGTCATTGAGTAGTGACTAAACCCTATCCAGATCTCTCAGTGTTGATTGATTTTATGACATTTGGATGGTTGAAGGTAAATTGTTGAAAGTTTAGCAATTAATTTGTCAGTAAAAAATACTGGTAGTCACATGGTGACAGACACGTTTAATGTGATTGAAAATAGCATAACACAGTTTCACACTGTGTGATCATCATCAGTGACTTATTCAGGACTATAACTACTTGATTAGTTGATTGAGGTATTAATAAGAATCAAGTCACTAATTAGTGGGCGATTTGAATTTATTTATGGATTCAGGGCTGGTATAATTTTGGAATTCAAACGTTAGAAGTTCATTACGAAGTAAAACTGAGTGATTTAGGTTCATGTCACTTGTGACTTAATCTCTTCCTAACTGTATGTACAACTGTATGTATGACAATTACCAATTAGCACACAGTTTTGTTTCCAATTATCTTTGATAACGTGAATTTATGTCAAGTAAGTGACTTGGAGATAAAACATTGTTACTATGTTATGACCAGGTGTTATTTCATTCAAAACACCGTCCGGTATTTAGTTTTAACAAAATGTAGTGAGACAACTACATTTACTGCAGCCAACGAACAAAATGATTCCTTATAATTGCTTCGTAACGAATAAACAGAGAACCTTGTAAACGATAAAAACATTGCTTCTACTTATTAGTTTGCAGATTCTTTGTGTTACTTGATCTATTTTAGTTGCAGGCTAGCTTTGCCTGGTTCTCTTAACATCTCCAACGTAATGTTGTCAGGCTTTGTTCATTGTCACCTTGTAACTTAGTTCATGTAGTGTTCACTGATCCTTTCCACTTTTACACCACGTTTCTTTTTGTAATGAAAAATACTACAGTAAATGTTATTTCGTATCAAGTTGACATGTTTTCTATTCGTGTTTCACCTTCTTCTTTAGTCCCTCAAAGTATGCTTCATTTTGTTCTATTCGGTGCTATCGCTAATATGTTAGCTAGATTCATTTAATGTTTTACTCAGGATAAAGTATAAAAATAGAAAGTTGATGAAAATACTACAGTTTATCGGTTACGGTTTCAGAATTTTACCATGCAGATATATATGTCATAATCAGAACATCATGCATAAGTATTCATCTGCTACATGCATTGGATAGGCATATTGCTATGATGATGACAAAGACAACTTGATTGATGCAATGAAGTACAGTTGGGAAGCCACGAAAGTGAATTTTTGTAAACTGAGTGTATTCAGATAAGTAGCTGCAAACTATACAAGCATAGGTTCCATGGAATATGGATTATCAATTAATGGACTAATCTCACAATTAAATTCATCATCGATAAGTTATTCCGCAGTAAAATTCAAAATGTATGTGAATTTCTTCACATTTTAAGATAGTCAATTCACATGTATGGACGTACTACTATTGATGTTCACTGAAAATCTTATTGTATTGATTTCCTAAAGTAGATTGTTATTCACTGAGTTAAGTAACGCAGATATTCATTAACTTGTCTGTTAGATGTGATGTAGATTATTTTATTAACAAGTACATGTAGTAGATCGATGAATGATAGAATGTACAATTATGCTCCAGGTAAATAAATATTGGTAAAACTGTTGAATTACAATTCAGTATTATTGTGATGGATAATACTCATTAGATTGTTCATAAGTAGTAGGTGGTGGAACGTCACATGAAGTTAGAAAGAATCAGTAAAGAGCATATGAAACAAGGTGACAAGAAGCGAAGCACAATTAAAATACATAGGAGAATCGAGAACAATCAAGGGAAGCAAGTCTACAAACGTCACGGATCAGTGAACACAAAGAACTTGCAAATTGATGATTAGAAGTAATGTAAATAATATTATATGACATTTTCTGTTTTCACCAGATATATGATTCCAGAGTAAAACAAGCATCAATAGCTGTTTGTTTGGATGTGTTACTCTTCGACTTCATAATTGTACATGAAATATGCTCGGTGTTGCAAATGTACTTTTTCACTTTATTCTCAATTTTATTATTCTTTATTATTTACACGCAAATTTAATTGTTTCATCATAGGAACTAACAATGAAATTCAGTATATTGACATACAATACCAATGATGACTTCTAACGACCAGAGATCTCTATATACAACTGAAGATTTGCCCAAACTGAAGAAAACTTTCATCCTTTCTAGCTTATGCACAAATTCACAGTTAGTCATTCAACTGTCGGAAACATTCTGTGCACAAACATTCATTAATACTCATAGTTTGATGTGCCTAGTTGTCCTTTGGATAAGATTCGAAAGTAGCTTACGTTAATTGAATCTTTTTGTTGATTTGTTATAAACTCACATTGTTCAATCTGTTCTTCTAAACGTGAATTCTGAATGGCTTGCCTCAGTGTAAAAATGAAATGAGTTAGAAGTACGTTTTACTCTATTTAAGACTTTTAATCTTGATATACCTGGATCATAATGCTAATGTTCACATCGTAATTCGATAACAGTTCGTTTCTGATGTCACCACAGGCAACTTAGTCCAGACAGTTTTGTAGTCTGACACGAAACTAAATGGGTTAGAGTTGTAGTGTGAGCATTATCACAGAAAATCTAGGTATACCTTATCAACGAATCCAAAAAAAACAAAACCATTGTTTTAAATTTTACCTTACAACACCAATACATTTCACATTGTCACAAATAATGTATGTTTTGTCAAATTATCTACAATAAAATGTTATCTTATTCACTAGATGCATTAAGCAACCTTTCACATACATTCGCGAATAGCAATGAAAGGAGCATTCAGTGTCACCTCAATAAGTTTATTTTGAATTTCTATAACTTATGAATAAATTTTTAATGCATCTGATGAGGACCAATCGAATCAAAATGAAATTATTTTATTCTAAATTACTTAATAATTCTCGCTTGATACAAATTCTTTAGTTAAACTAATCATATAAAGCAATTTCTATGTTTTAATCATGAATAACATTGATACCTTAAGCAATTCGAACTATTTTGATGAAATGTATGTGAGTTTAATATCCCGGCCGTTGCTGCTACCTTGACGTGGTGGTCGGGCTTGCCTATCTTGATGAACCAATCGAGCTATACTGGCTGAAACAATTTTTCTCAAGGTCCTACCATGCCAGGCAGGTCGGTTGAAGAGCGGTAAGACTAAAAGCAGCAGATTTAAGGTCTGAGGGCGAAGTAGTACTGCCGACCGTACAGAGGTGTGACGGCAGTAAGGTGTTTCCCTCGGACAACCAGCATAACAGCAATACTGCCTTCTCACAAGAAGGGGTGGGGTTAGAAAAGGTTGACCCTAAAAATGCACACTTTGCCTTATCCTACGGATTTCCGTCTCCGGCGATAAGGTCTTCAACAAGTACGGAGCTAACACTAAAACTACTCACCAAAAGGTCGTGTGTGACCGGCCTCAAGCAGTTGTCCCTTGGGCACTGCAGTCACGCTCTTAACCAATTTCATTTTTAAGTACCTCCAGAATAACCCTTCCACGGTGTGGGCAACCGGGAAGTGATAACTGCCCCTATACCTCTGACAGCACTCAAGACCTCTGAGTTTAATAAGAATTACATAACATACCATACAGTTTAGTAATCATTAGGTATTGGGATAAACTCAATCTATTGATGCTAACTTTCAATTTCAGCCTGCGGCTTAATAATATTTACATAGTGAATACTATACATTAAATGATCTTTGGATTAAAGTATAAACCAATTTCAATATTTGGAACACTAATAAAATGTAGTTGGGTAATTTCGTCACAGAATGATATTAGCAGGTTTTCATTGAAAAACAAGGAGCACTTCACAGTAATTTGTTCTCAGTATGGTACCCTACATAACTGCAAAAACTAGGTTTAACCCCATATTGATCACGTTATCAAACGCCTAAACCGATGTAC